>BMAU01018971.1:0-17500 GCA_019973935.1 Trichonephila clavipes | reverse complement strand
TTGAAGTAATTATTCACGTTTTTTTCTTAAAATTCTAGTTCAGCCTCTGTAGGGAGGTAATATTAAAATATTATTGTAAATATTAATGTAATATTATTGTAATAGAACCATTTTTCACAAAAGGAGAACATTTGGAAAAAAATTATTCTAAGTTCATTTTTTGCCAAAATATTATATTTAAATAAATTTTTTTTGTCAAAATGTTCTTAAAACAATTTTTTGCATGTATTCTAATTTGAATGACACTAAATACCATGAAAATTATCTATTTATGCGCTTTTTTAAAATCACGGTCCCGAACGTAGTCGGATACCTTAAATATTTTTCAGATATTTCAAGGGACTATGCTGTCAATCACCAACATTTACTCACTAAGCAATCTCTCCTTAAATCAGTTCAAAATTAGTTTAAAAAACACACTCTAAATCCAAGCCCCACATTGTAAGGATTCTTCCATCAGTAAACGCCTAAAATTATCTTATACATAAGCCATTTACTTTGAAGGTGGTGTAAGTTCATTTTAGGTTAGTTAGGTTGGTTAATTATTACATTAGTTAAAGTTTAGTTAATTATAACATTGTATGCACTCCGCTATGAGCTTTTTATCTATAAACACAGTTCCCCTAAAATCCTTCAAAATTTTCATCATTTTGTTAGTATAAATTTACGTAGTTCATGAAATTATTAATATAATTACTTTGTGAAAGTGGTAAATATCTCTATATAATATTAAAATGGACTTACACCACTTTCATAGAAACTGGCTCATATAATGAATCGTGAATTCATTTAGAAGAAAAGATTTTTCTGGAATTCTGTTGGTACAGAATAAGGTGCGTCTTAAGAACGTGCGATCCCTGTAAATTTACTTCGAAAAATGTATCCCAAAATAAGTACTACATTTTGTGAAAAGTAAAAAACGAGAAGGAAAATACCAAGTTGTGACAATTTAAATCGCAAATAAAACAATTTTAATTGGACATTTGAGGAATTTCTTGAACATAATACAGCTTGGGTAATACATGCCAGGTTTCGTGGAAGAAAATGTTTTTGATGATGAAAAGATGAAGCATTTCCTTGAGATGGCTTATTTTGCCTGTGTTGCCTCCACCTGACATCGTAATGTGTTGTTGTTGTTACTTATGCCACCTTATCGACAGTAACGTTAGATCACGGTCCCCAGCATTCATTGCAGGGAAGGGCCAGATTTTTACACCTGTCGTTAGTTAGCATTAGCTTTGAGCACCATGCAGATGACAGGACGATTTAGCTCGGTTCCACCCCAATTTTGAAGGAAAACACCCTGGGGGTGGTCAGGGGTCTCTCACCTCTCTTCCCCTTCCATCAACCTCACGTGAGGACTTGTGGCTCCTAGGCTATTTTGAGTACCCCCATGCCGTGAAGGCACTATACATTTACAAACATCCATGTCTCCTCTGGGATTTGAACCCAGGTCCTACGTAACTTTGTAATGCTTTTCCATACATGTTTATAAAGTCGAAAACACATTACCAAACTTTTCTACTTCTATGTTTGTTTTGAAAACCGATTTCACCAGCCTCAATGGGCTCAATTCATGAAGTCACATGATAAAAACAAATACGTGTTTTCCATTGAATTCATAACAAACTTTTAACTAATTGTACTTGTTGTTCTATTCGTAAAACTCAGATAAATTTTCAAATTTCATATTTGGGTTAAAATGCTTAAATGTTAGGATAAAAAATTGCTCCAAAAAGGGTTTTTTTAAATTAAAAAAATGATATTTTTTATGTTTATACTTTTAAATAAAATGTATTTTGTCTACATATGTACTTTTTAATAGAAAGTTCCTGCAAAGAGCAAAACTTGGCAACACCGAGAGCGCGTGAACTGATTAACTGGAAACGTTAAATAGTTCTTATTGTGTGACTATGACACTGCATGAGTTTTTGAATTGATTGGCTAAAATCACGTGGTTTTCACTATCATGTGACTATTACGTCACATGAAAGTCAATATTCAATATTCTTTGTAGGCATCAGACGTTGCAAAGAGTATAAGCGTTAAAAAATCAGAGATCAAGTGTATTTAAATCAGGATTATTTGGAGATTGATAGTGTAGTTGTAAATTTAGTTCTGTTAAAACTTCTGCCGTGATACGAGGATCATCCACTACCAAATGAGGCTTTACATTGAAGTGTAGTAACTAATTTGAGAAAAAATTTTTTACCTTAAAGTAGCAATAAATTTAGGATGGAGGGAGTAAGATATTGCTACGTATATCCGGGGTTCGAGGGTTTTATGCAAATCAGTCCCTTAAGAGCAATGAGAATTTATTGTCGAAAATCCAATTCTAGAAAAGAAATGCAGAAGTCAGCAGCAATATTCGCAGAATAAATCTCAGAAGGTCTTCACATCTTCAACACCACTCAGATATAATTATCGGGGTCTAAAATACACGTTTACAAAAGATTATTCATAAGTAATCGCTCTTTCAACAGCCGAAGTAATCACTAATTGCTTCAACTATTAGAGCAGTACTAACTGATCGCTAGTTAAACCAGACTGACTGACTTTCGGCGAGCATCTCTCTATTTATACTCCCCGCGGATAATCCGAAAAAGAACCACGTGCATCATATGTCTTGAAATTAGTGGGTTTCTCTACTAATTTCTAGAAGAATTAAGAGGGTTCCGAACTGGCCCCAAATGGTCGCCAACATGATCACCAAATCGCCAACTTGGTCGCCAAAAATGACACCAACTTGGCTCTATTGCCAAAATTTCGTCAAGTCCGTATTGAATCACCATTAAAAAGTAAGGGACGGCGTTGCTTGTGAATATTACAACTTTGACGTAAATTAAATCTAATTTAGAGAAAGGCAAAGGTATTATACATACAAATACAAAATATTTACACTATTTGACACAAAATTCGTAACAATAGTGTCCGTAAAAATTAAAGTCCTTTATAAGACCAAATGGAAAAGTTAATGCGATAAAAATTTTTAGCAAATTTGTTCTCTTTTAGTTACACTTAAATGAAAAAGAATAAAAATAAACTTTATTCCTTCCTTCTTAATAATTTTACCATACTTAGAAATAGAAATAATATTAGTTAAAAAAATAATTGAAATTTTTTATGTTGAAAGAATTAATAAAAAAACGTTTTTGAACATAAATGAAAAAAAAGTAATCAAAAAATGGAGAAGGAATAGAATTTAAAAATGAAAAATTAAAGAAAATGATATTCATCATTGAAATAAAATATTAAAAGGTAATTAAAATTTCTCAAAATAAAATGATATTTTGATGGAATAACTTTCAATAGAAAGAACTGTTTTCTAAACATTAATACATTTAATTTACTTTCATTTTTGAATCTTCCAATCTTTCAATATTTGACAATTTTAATTTCAATGCCGAAGCACAAAGCAACAATTATTATTTAAGAGCTAAATTAGAGTAACAAGCCTAAAATCTGAAATTTCAAAAATACTTGGACATCGTATTTAATTATATAATATGTCATTCCCAACACAATTATATGAAAAAGTATTTTATCACTTCTGCTGTAATCTTACAAATTGTTCAATCTTTATTTTTAGGATACATAAATAGAAATAAACATTAAAAACAGCTCAAACGCGCAAATCAATTTGCTGATTACTTGATTTGTTACGTTAAGGTACACAATCAGAATACCTAGGCATTCAATTATATTCAATGTCTGCGTAAAATGTTTGCAAAGATAGATTTTTGACGAAGCAAATTGTTAATGACAACAAAAATAAAACATACCTAAATAGATTTTTATGTGTTAGATACATTATTTGTATCTAAGAATTTTGTCAATCATTTTTATCATTTTTTGTTGTTCTTTAATTTAAAAAAATTAAAACATCATTCATAATGGTAACTATGGCATGTTCTTTTGTTAGTACATATTTTATAAACCATTTTGAAATAAAGTAATACCTCAATTTTCGGTATGGTTTGGGGTGCGATTTCGTATCATGGACGACAAAATTTGCTACGAATTGAGGGTAATCTCAATAGCAACAGTTATGTCCGTGAAGTGCTACAGCCCGAAATCATTTCCTTCCTTTAAGGCATCCCTGGGGCTATCTTTCAGCAGGATAATGCACGCACACATGTTGCAAAGACTGTTCGAGACTTCTGTTCAGCCCAACACATGCAACTTCTTCCTTGGCCTGCTTATTCGCCGGATATGTCGCCTCTTGAGCACGTGTGGGATTTGGTTAGTCAGCATCTCGCTCGTGATCCGCGTCCTGCAGCTTCAAAAGACGAACTTTTCCTGCGCATACAAGCAATATGGAATTCTCTTCCCCAAGCAGACATTCAAAATCTGTTTGACTCCATGCCACGTCGTATAGCAGCACTTATTGCAGCGCATGGTGGCTACATCAAATACTGATTTCGGACATTTAATATTGTTTTTGAGCTTTGAAAATTTCGTTATTTATTTGCACTAATACTAGTCGTTTGTGCATTAAATTTTATTTAATTCTGATGGTTCCTTCATGGTGTTGCATTTTTTACAGTTTATGTACTAAATTTTTTTTTGAATTTATTATTTATATGTATATATTGGGGTGTTGCAAGAATTTTTATCTTGATGTATTAATGCAGCAAACATGTAATGATTTTTTAGGCTCGGTTTTATAGTATCCTGACGAATGTACAAAAATACTCCGAGTTAAAAATCATTGCTAGTATTTCTATTCAGCAATTCGTTTAGAACATATCATTTTTTCCCCGTACGTTGTAGACGCAAGTAGGAAAAACACTTTTACAGATCTTCAACTCCAAATGCGCTCCATCCAATTTCGAAAACACTACCTCTTCGATACTTTCGATTTCACTACAGTTACACTCCATTTGATAACACACTGTCTCGAATATTTCAATATTGAAAGTACCTTTAGCGGAGTAATGTAGATTTTAACGACTTGAAAAAGAAGTGATACGACACAAAATAGTGTACGTTTTTCCGTTACTTGCTGTCAAACATTTTCATTCAGTTTAATAGAAGCGCGGGGGTAGAGGAGAAATGAACAAATAGGTACATCGAAATATCGCGTGACTTTCGAAAAGATTTCTATTATAAGTAAATGATACTATTCTGAATGGGACGAATCGTTATTATCGAAACATTTCGTTTTGATGGCGTGGAAAAAAACCTTATCCGAAGATACAATTTCAATAATATTCAGTATATAACTTTTATAATTTTTGTTTTTTCGCTGAGAGAGTTCTGCAAACACATTCCATATTATTTGCCAAACGTCACGTTTTTATCGTCTTTGACTATTCAAACTATTCAATCGATAAAAACAAAAATTTCAGAAAAGGTTTATTTAATAAGTGAACGATACTTTTTTAAATGCGATGAATTATTACTATCGAAATATTCCTAGAATACTATGAAAAAAAGTAATAAGAAACTATTCATAAGATGAAAAATCTAGTTCATATTTGAAGTAAGTAATAGAACATTACATATACTGTTTGTGTGAAACTTATGAGTGTAAATCAAATCTCTGGAAATAAAATTCCTGAAATATATACAATAAAAAATTTACTACCATACATATCTCGGCAAATCTCTTATATACATAGATATTTTATAGTTCTTTTATAACATCTAGTACAGCGTTTTTCAAACTATGGGGCGTGCCTCCATAGGGGGTGATAACCCAACGTGGGGAGCACGAACATATCGAAAAATTGAAAATAAAAGATTTAAAATAATTATCAATTTACTAAAAGGAAGCAAAATAAAATACATTCTGACATTAAAAATAAAATATATATTCGCACTGATATAAGATACTTATAAATATATCAGTTTGCTTAAAGATTTTGATAATTAATTTATCAATACTAAATTAAAACAAGTTGAGTAATTTCTAGTGATTTCCAAAGGGCTGTCATATTACAAAATAAAATGCAAAAAAGAATTCTAATCTAGATAATTTGTGCAGTTTATTATTAATATCACTATTTAGTTTTAGCGTCGAAGTACATTATAATCGCATTCAATACATAGTTATATGAGGGGGGCGCGACGAAAATTATGACTGAAAATTGGGTTGCAAATATTGAAAGTTTGAGAAGCACTGATCTAGTATACATTACGGTGGATCGACATTTTTCTTTTTTTTAGAATTTCAAAATCTACCTTTGTGTGGGAGAGATAATCTCTGATATATAGATGAAAGGAAAAATGAAAAATTATAAATTTATTGCAGTTTAGGTACTTAAAAACTTTTTTATGGTAAAGAGTCAAAGACATTTTTGTCAAAGAGAAACATGTATTTTTTAGTACTTTTTATCATTTATTGCAATGACACACAGGACACCTATTAAATAGTTACAAGAAAAAGCATCAGGTACAGTAGAACCTGTTTTTGTGCGATCTTTTTATATACGATGTATGAATTTCTATGGCTTTGGCGCCAATGTAATGTTTTATATCTATTTACTAGTGGTGTAACGGAGAATGGTGGGATTCCCTCTCCCCCCTGAAAGTCAGGTTTCGCATTTAATATTTTATAAATTGGGTGAATACGTATTTAGCGTTGGTCAAGTCTTGGGTCCCTAGAGTCCTTCCTCCTCCCGTGATGCGGGGGTGCACGTTACGCCACTGAAATGTAGACACTTCAAGACGCTCTGTTCGTTTGTTATAAACAGTCTCCCGACATTGCCCATTCAGTTGCTTTCTCTGAACGCTCATGCAGCTCGCGCTTGATTGAAGACGAAACTTTCAATGACAGTGAAATTATGAATAATTTGATAGATTATGAAGACGGACAAGAAGTACCAGATTCCTTAAGAGTGAATAAAAATATACAGGGATCCAGCTTTCCAACAAATTGCAAAAGCATTTTCTTTAAAAAGATACCAATTAAGAAAGGAGTATAAAATTCCCAAGAGTTTCAATCGCGCATTATGTACATATGTGTATTTTGAAAACTTATCCGTGTATACAATGAGCAACTATATGTCTTTAAAATGTTTCCATGTGTAATATTTAATTATTTATGCTGTTATGGAAGTACTCTTACATAAATTTCGTAAATAATTGGCCTAGTTTATAAATGCGAATTTTTTTATGCGGTACCTATCGACCGCATAAAAAAACTTTCTGAAGTATTTCCAGGAATTAGTTTGTTTTATGTAAGAATTTATGAAATTTTTGAATATTTTTTTGTGCGTTTATTTTTATGCGGTCCCTATCTACTGCACAAAAATAGGGTTAACTGTATATGCAATCTTTTGAAGAAATATGCTTTTCACTATTGATATTTAGAGAAAAATCTACTACCTCTTTTTTACTTCTCTAATCGTTTGTTTTATAACTTAAGAAAAAAAAATTTAAAGATATGTTTGAACTTTACATTTAAGTCTTGAAGAGATATAAGAAGGCATTTTAAGAAATCCGAACTTCAAAAGTCAGAATAAACGCTCGTAGATTTTTAAAATTTTTCTTCGTTTTTTAAACTTTATTCTAGTGATATAAAAATATAAAATGCTAATCTTCTCAGTTTCTCTAAAACTTAGAATAAAAAAAAGAGGAAACGTGTGTGGGATGGAATACAAACTCGATCATGAGGAATCATATTTGAATGAGGAAGTTGAGAAAAACATGCCGACATAAAAAGCGAAGATAAAAAAAGTAATATTCTTAAGAATTTTTATTTCGATATAACTTTATTTTTGTAGATGTTTTTGCAATCGTAAAATATGAATTGTATCAAAACCAAAACATGTAAAATCTAGAATGATGTGTCGTTTGGTTTAAAATGTCGCTTCTTATATTTGTATATATATATAAAACTTTTCTTTTTAAAAATATCCAAATGAACTTCAATGAAAAGAAACAAAACTACCATAAAAATCATCACAGCAATATTTAATATTAAGGTATCCGACTACGTTCGGAACTGGGATTTTAAAAAAACACATAAATGGATAATTTTCGTCATATTTAATGTCACCTAGATTAGAATACATGTATAAAATTGTTTTAAGGACATTTTGGCAAAAAAATTATTTAAATACAATATTTCGGCAAAAAATTAACTTAGAATAACCTTTTTTCAAAATGTTCTCTTTTTACGAAAAAAGTTTCTATTATAATAATATTTTGCCTGTATATAGCTCAGACCTCTGTACAGAGGCTGAACTATAACTTTTGAAAAATTCACATTATTTTCAGAGTTACAACCCATTGAAATAATTATCGGCGTTTTTCTTAAAATCCCCCTCTGTTGTCGTAAAACATGGATAAATCCACTTCTAAGTTATATATTTCAAAAATTCTATTTGAGCCACTGTACAGAGGTCCGAACTATATACAGGCAAAATATTGTTATAATAGAAGCATTTTTCAAAAAGGAGAATATTTTGAAAATGGGCCATTCTATGTTCATTTTTTGTCAAAATGTTGTACTTAAGGGGTGTTGGAAAGCTAAAATCTTATTTTTTTGACAATTTGAGATTTTTACATTTTCAAATTGTACAGATTTTAACCTTTCTAAAAATACCTTACTTTAACCTCTAGGGTATTTAGAAGCCCTTAAAACGTATTTTTAAATAATCATTGAGTTTGTGCCACGCCTATTTTAATGGCGAAAATTGTAAACAAATTACTTTGTTTTTGCTTAAAAGTATAACAACCGATATAAACCAAAACATGTATCGTTTATTTTAAATTGAGCTATTTATTGTTTTACTTTCTAGCCGATTAGAAGTCTCACTGTATACATTAAAATCAATTTATCTCAAAATGTAAATTTTAATGTGCGATGTACCTTTTCTGAGAAACTACTGTTCACAGGTATGTAAATTTTTTATGAATTATTTATAATGATGTCTAATATATACTAAAATGGGCTTTTTGTAAGAAACTCAAAAATTTAATTTTTACAAATTTTTAAAGTAAAAAATGGGTCAAATTTCGCAATGTTTGATAAAATATTTCATAATTTATGAAAAAATTCAAAATTAGCTAAAAGCTCATTTCAGTATGAGAGAGATGTACTTTAATAGTATGAAAAATTTCAAGCATGTACATGAAACAGATTTTGTGAAAAGGTACATCGAAAATAGCCAATTTAACATTGTCAGTATAGAGGGAGAGAGAGGTTTCTAACTCTCCTTAAATAATTTTTTATTGTAATACTATTCTTAAAACACTTTCATATACAATTTCTAATCTAAGTGACACTAAATATCATAAATATCATCCATTTATATGCTTTTGCAAAATCACGGTTCCGAACGTAGTCGGATACTTCAAAAGTGTGCGAATCATTACAAAATAAATGTAATTATTTTCATAAATATTCCATAAAATGTATAGATATTTTTGTAGTTTTCAGAATAAAAGAAAAAAATGCGCAGTTATTTAGACATGCATTCCAATGGTGAAATGAGTAACAAAATGGGCGACATTAAACAACTCGTTGACAATTTTTATACTAAAGAGGATAATACAAAGAAAAATACTAAGTTATTTTCCAAAAACACAATAAATATTATTTTTTTAAAAAAAAACTTTAAAATTTTGTGTATTAAATTATTTTAAGTTATTGTGTGAACGTTTTTGTTTAATTTATTTTTATTAAATATATATGCATATATACATAACTGTGTAAATAAAATAAACTTTAGTGAATTTAATTTTGTCGACACGTCTTTTTTTTGAAATATTCTTTAACACTAAATTCTTTTAATACGTTAAGCGATTTTCTCTGTATTTGCATATGAATATGTTATAACTACTATTCTTTTTATTTTCACATGGCTGCGCGTGCTTGTTCATGATTATGCAACAGTGTATTTATAAACTAAAAAATAATTTATGTATAATTTCTATTACATTTATTATTCAGAACCTTAACACCACAAAATACTTTCAAAAATATTTAAGCGAATTTGATAAGTTGCACATTGCAAGCAATTGCAAATCTCTAACAATATAATAATTAAACTAAAAAAAAACATGAACGTAACTCAACTCATCCGAGATAGAAAGTTTTTTCCATGCCTCTTCATGAACAGCTTCAAAATACTTTTTCAGAACTTTAATACAATATTATTACTTTTATGATGCTTATTTTAGAACAGAATATACTCTATCAACAACATTTCATACGATGAATCTCAAAATGTATGATCGTAAATTATCATAAGATGACAGTAGGAGAAAGTTTCTATCCAAGAATCCTGTTTAACCTCCATATTTTATCCTTATCGTACAAACAAGCAAACAAAAAGGTAGAAAAAGCGCATTTATGTTTTTCAAATACTTTTCCGGTCGAATATCGAATTACTTATTTTTTCTTCTTTTCCTCTACTAACAGAATCGTGACAAAGAACACTCACCGGAAAAAAGTAAGAAAGATAAAGGAGAGTTTCTGAAGGGAAAAAAAACAAGGACAAACGAAAAGGTAAAAAAGAACGAAGAAAAAATTTCTAAACTAACCCTTTTCTTCTTCCGTTTCTCCAGGGTATTCTTTCGGTGGCGTTTCTACAGGCTCCACAATAACTTTGGTTGGTTTCTCTGAATCTAGAGTTAACCTATGGGAAGATAAAAAAAAGAAATGACAAAGTTAACACGAGAATTGCTCTCAAAAAATCTACAAAAGAAAATTGAAAACATTAGAGTGTAATGTTTCCTCTTCACATTGGTTTATGTCAAAAGGAAATTTGAGATACATTAAGTCTGCTGTGCTTTTTGGATGAAAAGACTCGAGGGGAGCAAAATCATCTACTAGTTACTTCAGTAGTAGATAATGATTCAAGTAACGCATTGATAATAGTATTGTGTTTCTCAAACTGTGAGGCGCACCCCTCCAGGGGACCGTGACAACTCTACAAAAGGGGAGAGAGCATATTGAAAAGTCGAAAACAAAAGATTATTTTAAAATATAAAGGGTGTTTTTTTAGAGGTATAGAACTTTAAATTGCAATAAAACAACGGTGTATTATTCGATTGATATGAATTTTTTTTATTCGAAAGATAATCTTGTGGCATTACATTTTAAATATGATTTCTGGCATAGGACTGCCACGGCTGGCTCGGATGTAGTCCAATCTGGACGTCCAATTTTCGATGACTTTTTCCAACATTTGTGGCCGTATATCGGTAATAACACGGCGAATGTTGTCTTCCAAATGGTCAAGCGTTTGTGGCTTATCCGCATAGACCAATGACTTTACATAGCCCCACAGAAAATAGTCTAGCGGTGTTAAATCACAAGATCTTGGAGGCCAATTCACAGGTCCAAAACGGGAAATTAGGCGGTCACCAAACGTGTCTTTCAATAAATCGATTGTGGCACGAGCTGTGTGATATGATGCGCCGTCTTGTTGGAACCACAGCTCCTGGACATCATGATTGTTCAATTCAGGAATGAAAAAGATAGTAATCATGGTTCTATACCGATCACCATTGACTGTAACGTTGTGTCCTTCATCATTTTTGAAGAAGGATTCCACCAGCCCATAAAGCGCACCAAACAGTCAGTTTTTCTGGATGTAACGGTGTTTCGACATACACTTGTGGATTAGCTTCACTCCAAATGCGGCAGTTTTGTTTGTTGACGTAGCCATTCAACCAGAAGTGCGCTTCATCGCTAAACAAAATTCACCTATGAAAATCGGGAACAACGGCAATCTCGTTTTGGGCCCATTCGACGAATCTCTAGGAGGCGTGAGTCTATTCATGATGAATTGCCAAACCAAACTGAGAATAAATCACTTGACAGCTGTTAAATCGGTCGCCATCTTGGATAGTAATGCCAACTTAAACTTCTAGACCTGGAAAAAAAACCCTCTTTATATTAATTTACTAAAAATAAACAAACACAATACATTCGAACACAATAAAAAAATAAATAAAATACGTGCTTACACTGATATAATACATTTATAAATGACATTATCTTTAATTATCAAATGTCTTTGATAATTAAAGATAAGTTAAGAAGTCTTTGATAAGTTAAGAACAAGTGAAATAATTACCAGTGACCCCATGGGCTTGTCATATGCAAAATTTTACATAAAATTAACACTTATTTGCCGATTAAAAGTAAAGATCTACTCAACAATGTCACCCTTTTCCACGATCGTGGCTTGCCTTGTCACGAGTTCGAGCCCAGTACCACCAAAGACCCACCGTGTAGGGCAGCGATGCACGTTAAATCTGTCGAGAGCTGAAATGTCTTCCCGTTGGTGTGGTGTGGTAGTTAGGAGAGGGGGTGCCAACTCAGGTGTCGTCCACGTCACTTGACCATGGTTCAAAATTACGTGGTCCGTCGCCAAAAGCCCTCGTGTAGCTGAACAGTGCAATGTTAATATTCAATCAATCAATCAATCAATCACCCTTTTCCACGTAGGTACGCATACGTGATGTATCATGGGGGGAGAAAAAGGGAGAAAATAAACAAATACTCTGAAATATGCTAATCCTTCGCAAACACTGTCAAGGTCCTTTTATTGCATTCTAAAGCCTTTGGAATAATTTTATGTATAACAGTGCACAGAAAAGATCGTACTTCAGAGAAACGTATGTTTGCGTCCAGGGCAATTAACGCTTTGGCTGAGTGAGACGTTTATATACCCCAGTGGCACTTAAAAGATTATTGTGGCTTTGCGTCAAAGTGTAGTATTTTTTAATTCAATACATTGTTATTGTATGGAGGGGGCGCAATAAAAATTATGATTCAATATTGGGACGCAAATATAGAAAGTTTGAGAAACATTGGTGTAGAGCGTTAGACTCTAAAAAATTAAACTAAAGTCGGTAAATTTGGAGTTGGGTTCA
The DNA here is from genome assembly GCA_019973935.1 of Trichonephila clavipes. Classification (NCBI taxonomy): domain Eukaryota; kingdom Metazoa; phylum Arthropoda; class Arachnida; order Araneae; family Nephilidae; genus Trichonephila; species Trichonephila clavipes. Next base: position 4,660 of record BMAU01018971.1, on the reverse strand, counting down.
ATGAAGTTTCAATTATTTATTAATTTAAGTCAGGTTAGACAAAGTCAGCACGTGTATCGTTAACATTTACATTTTCATGCTTCACTATTCCTAATAGATTCTAGGGATTAAGTTTTAGAAAATTCACAAAAATAACAGCAAATTGATTGAGATGGCAGAAAATTCAAAATTTTTGGGTTCCGACGGGCGTATAATTGTTTGGAGCAGAAAAAGTGAGGAACTTAAACCCAAGAATTTAGTTGGAACAAGAACACTTCCTCGTGCATGCTTCAACATGAAAGTGGAGGTGTTTTTGTGTGGCGGTATATGTCAACTTCAGGATAGGGTAACTTGGTAATTTTTGATGGTATTGTGAATCATGACTTCCATTTAAATATTTTAAAGAACAAATTGTGTAATTATCCGCCCAAAATTTGGATACTGGAGGCGACTTCATTTTTTAACAATATAATTGACGCCAAGCGCACTGCTTTCAATGTTGTTGTTGTTTCCAATCCCCTTGGAACAGGAAAGCCTACACCAAGTCCATTTGACCTTTCCGCGTAATAGTCTCATACACCAGGTCTTGCTCTTCATAAAACTGTCGCAGGGAAATGCCCCAGCAGTCCAGAAGATGAGCAGGAGAAGTAAGGAGAGTAAGGGACAGGTAAAGAAAGACTTTTCTCCCTGCACAAGTCATACTACGCAGGTGACCACTTCTAAGGCGCGACAAGGCCGTCTGATGAGCCCTGGAACTCCTGCACTGTATAGATAGGCCAGGACTTTTAGCTGCGTACCAGTGGGGAGCAGGAGGGTTTCGCCAAGTCAAATTCATTTTATTTCTTTGGAAGGAAGGAATTTCCGTATGGGTTAAGACAGTGGAACTGGGATTAGGGAGATCACATCCCCTACCAGCCAGCTCATCAGCAGCTTCGTTCCCAGGCACACCCACATGTGATGGGATCCACTGGAGACATACTTGTTTCCTCTGACCAATGCCTAACTAATTTGGATAAAATATCTAGACCAGTATTGTCCATAATTTTTGGCAAATTTTTCAAATATTGGATGGAGCTTCTGCTATTTGTCAGGATCCATATACTGTCCTTATAAGAGTTGAGAGAATGACGATGCTGATTTCTCAATAATTGTCTCCATATTCTGAAAACACCTTCTAAATAACCTGAGTTAAGCCCAGTATAGAATATTTGGTGAGAATTTGAATGTAAAAAAAAGAAGAAAATTATGACATATAAAAACAAAACGTGAAGTAAAAACTCACAGAAGAATGGAGAAATATAGATGTAGGCATTACAAAAAACTGATGAAATCTACTAAGACGTTAAGTTATTGTGGACGCTGAAAGATATTTTACTAAATTAAGAAAAAAAATACAAGCTGTGTTGAGCTTGTATTAATTTAAGTTATGTTGAGACTTTTTTAAGTGTACGCAGACTTTTGTCGCGTAATTCTTTAGTAATTTTTTTTATTATTAATTTAAGAAAAATAGTTATATTTACTATGTTTTAAAAATTGACTATGTTACTCGAATAAGAACAAGTTACAGATATTATTTAAAAAATTGCAATTCCAATATATTAATTTTTATTAGTTGAAAACATTAAATTTTATAGAAAATTCCAAGTGTACGAACACTTTTGAGGCCCACTGCATATATATATATATATATATATATATATATATATATATATATATATATATATATATATATATATATATATTATTGGAGAGGGTAAAAGATAAATTTTATACATAATTCAGTGCTGACTAAAGATTTAAGCATGAAAGAATATTTTTATGAAAAGACTTTAAAATCATTCACAATAGAATTAATTACTAAACTAATATTCAAATATCAAAAAGTGGCCTTCTACAAATGTCTTAATTTAAAAGGCATTATTCCAAGAGTTTCTAACATCAGATTCTAAATCAAGATCTTAATACCACTTACAAAGACGCCGAAACCAATTACTGGATGTAGGACAGGACACCTTAAAACAAAGAACCGTTTATTCTTTCATCAAAATATAAAAGAATACAAACGTTTTCCACAATCTTTTATAAATGCTGTCAAGCAACCGTGACCAAACGATTTTCGCTTCGAAAAAAAAGAACTCCTACTTAGCATAACTTAATCTGTTGTTTTTTGTTTTTTGGGGGGACGCGTAATTCAATACGTACGCGAAGAAGTGAAAAGATGTCTTACTGTACAAAAAAATCATGATTAGATGACATATTTTTTTCTTTCAAGAAATAAATAAAGACAACTAGCTTTCGTAACGAACATAATGTTCGCTTTGAGTCTACAAGAAATCCTTATTCCAAGTGACAAGGTAGAACAACAATAGAACTTGTTTAGAAATGAGAAAAAATATGAATTTTCATTAAGGACGAAAATGTGAAAGTGTTCATTGTGTTTGATTCTTTTATAGAGAATATAAGACGTGCCATTATTTAAATTCATCTTATTTTGAATTAAACATAAATGTTCTTCATTAGATTACTTCGAAAGGAAATTTCGAGGTTGAGACTAAGTTTTTAAGCATGTGCTATTTATTTTTACTCTCAAATTTTTGTTGATCTGAAAAATTCATTGTGAGCAATGTTTTGTATGAATGAATTGAAAATATATGAAACTGTATATTATTATCAATGACAGGACCACAACTAGCAGCGCGAACGAGTCCATCACCAATTAACCGTAACTGTCACGACTTAGCTTTGAAAATATTTATGCTTCATAAAAGAGCTAGGCGTTTTTCTTTGATCTTTTTACTACTTTAAATGAAAGGTAAGCTTGCTTTAATAAACGGTTTTCCAGAGCCATACAGCTATTGGCTCAAGAGCTATATTGGTAATATAATTTATCCCTTCAAAATAGCCACATCAATTAAAGCTGTTTTAAAAAGTGGTGTGCTACAGTTACGGTTATTGGTAACGGATCTAAAATTTTAAGTGATGGCAACGTAGAGAAAGCGAAATTTGTACCGACACTCATTCTCTTACTATATCAAGCAATGCTAGTATGTGTGTGTGTTAAGGAATCCGACTACGGTCGGAACCACAATTTTGCAAAAGCGTATAAATGAATAATATTTATGATATTAAGTGTCATTTAGAGTAGAAAATGTATATAAAATGGTTTTAAGACTATCACTACAATAAAAAATTATTTAAGTACAACATTTTGACAAAAAATGAACATAGAATGACCTATTTTCAAAATATTCTCCTTTTGTGAAAAATGCTTCTATTATAATAATATTTTGCTGCTATATAGCTCAGACCTTTGTACAGAGGCTGAACTAGAATTTTTGAAATACATAACTTAGAAGTGGGTTTATCCATGTTTTACGACAACAGAGGGGAGGAATTTTAACAAAAAAACGCCGATAATTACTTCAATGGGTTGTAACTCTGAAAATAATGTGAATTTTTCAAAAATTATAGTTGAGCCTCTGTACAGGCGTCTGAGCTATATACAGGCAAAATATTATTATAATAGAAGCACTTTTCGTGAAAGGAGAACATTTTGATAAAAGATTATTCTGTTAATTGTTTGCCGAAATATTGTATTTAAATAATTTTTTTGTCAAAATGTCCTTAAAACAATTTTATACATGCTTTCTAATCTAAGTGACACTAAATATCATGAAAATTATCCATTTATGCGCTTTTTTAAAATCACGGTTCCGAACGTTGTCGGATACCTTAATTAAAATCTCACTCTAAGGCAAAATAAGGGCTATTGATGGTGGATATCGTAATTTTGAACATAGAAAAGTGACAAGGATGACAACTGAGCTACCAATTTTCCCAAACTACCACACCATACTGATGTGAGAACTTTGAGTAACGAAAGATTTAACGTGCATCAGCCTTTTACAAGGTGGGTCCTTATTGTCATTAGGGTTTGAACTCATGGCATGCCAGCCACGAGCTTGTGAGTAAGTATTAACGTCGCACAGCTCAGCTACTAAAGGGCTTTTGGTGACGGACCTCATAATTTTGAACCATCGTCAAATGCTCGTGACCATAACCACTAGGCTACCATGGCCACATCAAGCTGTACGAAGGTTTTAGCATTGTAGCTGCTATTATTTCTGATGAGTATCAATGGCGAAATATGCTGCTATAAGATCTTTTCTCAACCAACCACAATGTCTAACGTTTTGAATATTGATATTCATGCTATTTGCATACTAGTTGTTGCACCCTCTAGCTCCCGTTATGTGAAGCGAGCTGTTGAAAAAATAAAGGACTCAGAACTGTCTAAAGAAATTGAACTGAATTGACATGAAACGAGACGAGATGTGACGAAGCGAGCAAGCGGAATACGTTATATAGCGGTTTGGTTAAAAATAGTTTATAATTTTTATATTGTAAAGTTGTCTTCCAAAGAACCTCTTTGTTGTAAAGTCATTGAAAACCACTCAATTAATAACGTTCACATGGATCAACTAATAAGAACACCACAATATGGTACCCCCGGGTGGGCGTTTGATTAGAACGGTCAAAAGAACTGAAACATGTAACGAAGCGAGCAAGCGAAATGCATTATATAGCGGCTTTGTTAAAAATAGTTTATAGTTCGGAATTTATATTGTAAATAAACGTTAGTTGTCAACCAAAGAACCTCTTTGCTGTCAAGTCCATGAAA